>JAQSVV010000436.1:0-47314 GCA_036375495.1 Agrotis segetum
TTTTTCTTTACTTTTTTGGATGATTTAATAAATCAGAAAAAAGAGATCATTCAGAAATTAGTAGTCTCACACATCCTACAGTAGGAAACTATTAATTTATGGTATGAGTGAAAATACTATAGGTATAAGACAATATTGTAGACTAATTAAAAACATAACTAGTTATCATTTAAAAAAATATCTAACATTTTATATTTTTATATCAAAGTGAATATTTCTAATCTGAATGCTGAGGAAAGCTTTAAGAAATAACGAATGCCAACTTTCCTGTATAAAACTTTGATCTTGACACTTCTTTTAAAGGCCATTTACACATTCACAACCAGAATGTGTGATATACTTGTTGGGTGATGTTTGTAAACACAAGTTTTTTGAAAAAAAAAAAACAATTAATTACCTGACAACAGCTTCATGCACCCTTTCATTAACATTTAAAATGTACTGATGCAACAAACTCAATAACTGACACCCGGTCAGCTGCCTTTGTTCTATAGTGGCAATGATCTTATTCAAAGTATTGAACAGTCCACGGTATTTCTCTACATAACTGTATACAAATGATAGTGTGTAATTGTGGTTTCCTATCACTAGGCTCTCCACTTCTATTAGATTTTGCTTATACGATTGTAGAACTTCACTGAAGCCTTCGCTGAGTGCTTGAGAGTATAAACCACACATCTTTAGTCCTTAGGAAAAAAAAAACATGAAAAGAGGTTGGATTTGAATACACTTTATTACTTTTCTTTTTCTTCTCCATAATTTATTTTATTTACCTGCATGAGCCTTTCTAGATCGAAAACCCCTTGCTTCAACAAAACGTTGAATTCTGTGGTGACTCTTGGCAATGTCACATATTCTTCCAAATATTTCAGAATCTCCTTGGTTCGCGTATTCTACAAGTTCGTTCTGTAAAATTATGAAATAGTTTTACTTGAGTTTACAGTGTGTTGGTTTAATTCAGGAACTCATTTGTTGCTTTATATACAGGAAATACATAATTGCGAATGGTTGCTTACGTCTGGCCCCCCTTCATTAGCACGAGAACAATCCCAAAGTATAAGTAAGGCATCATGAATCATTTCTTTATTTTCTGCGAATGGTTAGTAGCTGTTTCTTATTATAGAATGGACACAATTTTGCTAAAAAATATTATAATTCGCTCATGGCTCATTACTTTTTCAAAGAAAGTTTTTTAAATTTTGACGTTTACTTTTCAAAAATATAAACAACAACCACAGATAATATTTTTGTCATCTATTCTTATTATATTTATCATTCATTCAATCATTTTAGTCGATTTCTTCTAAATCAGTATAAATGCAATTGCCATTAAAAAATGATTGATAAGCTGCATTTGATGTGTGGATCGTTTATTATATGAAAAGGACTATTGAAAAGAATATAAAACTTAAATAAATACTTACAGATTTCAAAACTCGCTATAGCTGTCACAAATATTCACTAAAAGCTTTTATACATTATCTGTGTATAGCGGTGCGCACGAGTCGCTCTACAATGCCTGAACAAAAGATTGCCTGTGTTTTATGCGCCCACGCTGCGCTGTAACTTACGGCATTGAACTGTTATTGATTGTATTGGTTTGTTGAATTTGACGTACAATAGTGATCTTGATACTACAGACGTTTTGATAAATGAATTATCAGTAGATTCCGATATAATAATAATGTCAGCAATACAAAATAAGTTGAAGTTTATTTGTTTGTTTTCAATATGTGTTTATGAATGAATTTTTAGAATGGCGGAGGCTTGTAGATTTGGAAACCACAATATAGAAAGTAAAACATCAAACAATCAAGATGAAAACTTTTGTATCATTCATGTTTTATGTGTATTTATATCTCTAGTTACTATTTTAGCTGATTTAACCACAGGTGAGATTTTTTTTAAATATTAACAGTATTAATGATAATGACTTATATCCATTGCTTTTTCTGTTATTATTTGAATTCAAGCCGGTTTTTTAAACAATACACCACCGTTATGAAGTGTGATTATTTTATTTTTATACTTTTGTTTCAGATGTAATAGTTTTCGCCGAATATTGTAAAGATGGTCACCTTTACTGGGCATTTGGCACATTAATATTCATAATAACTCCAAATATACTTATAAATATATTTTCAATTAGGTGGTTTGTTAGTGACCAAAAATCAAGCTTGCGTCATTGGATAACTCATATATGTCTTGTTGGTTTAATGGAAAGGTACAGATTTTATTATTAACACCTTTTCGTTACAAAAGTACATACTTTTTTTTTGCTCTATTTAATGTGTTATGTTTTGTTTTCAGATATATAATATTTCTGCGCAAAGTGTTTGTCTGCAAAAACCTGGAATCTATAAAAACAAATAAGTTAATATCTCAAAGAAATGACTTGAGTTTGTTGCATTTTTTATATATTTTTATAGGCACTGTGCCTCAAATTATATTACAAACTTATGCTATTGTTACGTTAGAGGAAAATTATTATACAAAAGGTATATTGTTCTTCAATTTTTCTATTTCCCTTCTACTTTTGTTTTCTTCTTCTCGCATCTTCGTTTGTGGAAAATATTAAAATATTGACTTAATTAGCTAGGTAAAAATTGTGATAGTTCGGATAATAATAAGCATGATGTACCTAAATACCTATGTATTGAAGCATAAAGGCATCATATTTTACATAAGTTTGAATTATTGTTCATGAGTTCTGTAGATTACCATAATATAAAGAACAAATTGTACTGGTATTTTAATATTAACATAAGTATTACTTTTTTATTTTCAGTTTTTGCATTAACAGCTTCGATTGCGTCTGTTATTTGGGGTTGCGCGACATACATCTACAGTATAACAGCATTTTCCAATGAGAATTTTAGTTGGTATTCATTGTTACTGAAATTGATATGGCATTTTGGAATGTTAATCGGAAGAATTCCAGGAATTTTATTGTTTGCCATAATTTTTGGTATTTGGACATTGATACCCTTGGGTAAGGAAATAAAAAAGCTTGAATTTTTCGCTCTTAATAGGTCCACAGTATAGTATCAAAACCCTTTATTATTTTCAGGTTTGCATTGGTTTGCAATGACTTTTTGGATCGTCGTTCAAAAAACGACATTTTGTCCAAATAAATTAGAAGAAACTCTCTACAATGTTGTCATGGGCTTCGTATATTGTTTCTGTTATATTAACTTGCGGGAAGGGCACACGCGGTATCGCTTGATGTTGTTTTATACATTGATGATATCACAAAACTTTGGAAGCTTATTTTTATATGTGCTCATTTCTGATACCGAGCGACAAAAGAAATCTTGGTCCGTTGCTGCAGCAATTTGTATCATATTTGGAACAATTGTAGGTAAGTTAACTCACACAAATGAAAATTAACATGAAATATAAAAGTATAAAGTTATAAGACTACATAATCTTAAGACTTTTTCTTCACGTTTCAGGCATCCTGTCTATGATATTATATTACAGATATTTTCATTCAACGGGACCAATTTCATGGAAACATGACGACATCGAATTAAACAATAAAGTGGATATACAAGAATCTAATAATAAAAGAGATCAAGGCAGCAGTCTCAGTCATGTAAGGTCATTTAAAAGTTCTCGGAAAGACGAAGAAACTGATGTCAGCCCCAGGTACCAACAACAAAAAATAATTGCATTGTATTGCATTATACGTCGCGTTGCTTAATATGTACTATTTATATAAAAAAGGCTTATAATAATACTCGAACGTTTATTTACAGTAAACATGTGCCAACTGAACAAGCTCAGAGACAGAAAAGTGAAAACGCAGACAAAAAATTTTTATTGGAACACTGGATAGCAAGATCCGGTACACCGACATTTACGTCAGCACCTATCGGGAACAATAGTTTAGAGGTTTCTAGCGTAGAATTTTACACGGTTGAAAACACACCTCAATCGATTTTGCATGAGGATGAATACAAACATAAAAGCAACAAAAAATTAGCAATTTGCTCTCCGACAGAGTTAACATTAAAGTTAAGTTCCATGGAGAATTTAGAAAGTTCAATAGACGAAATAACTTCTAGTAATTTAAATTTGCACAAACGTAGAGGCATATGTTCGTCAGATGCATTAAGAGATGATTTAACTAATATTAACTTAGACGTTTGTAATTTAATTAATGAAGAATTTATGAAAATGTTAAAAACGGACAGCTCTGAGATTAGTCACGATACAGATAACTCTAATAAGAAGACTTCTTCTGACTCCATTGATATGGATTTAGACCTTAGCTTTAGCGATATAAATAGCTCAGATATAAACACATTTAACGAAAATATTGTTCAAAAGTTATGTTTGAGTGCACTTAAGAATATTAAAGTTGGAAACCAAGATGCAGATATCGAAAACATTCAAAGAATCGCTTTAGATATCCTCAAGGAAATGTATGCCAAAAAGGATAAAAATAAGAATGGAATAGGAACAGACTTATTCCCTTCGAAACCACGTGAGTTAGATACTCCAACGGAGGTGTTATCAGTTCATGATTACGAAAATATATGTGCAGTAAATATTGCTCGAGAAGCTTGGGGATTGCGATCTTGGAATGGATATTCTGATATAGAAAACTGGCTTCATGACGGAAGTGTGGTAAGAGACAGAAGAAGAGATACGTTAACGTCAGGTAGCTCTGAGATAAGTAGCTGTGTTTCACAAGATCTTAAGAACGCCATTTTATCTGCTCCACCTTTTCCTAAAAAACCACATACCTACTCGAATGTATTTGTAAAGTTTGATAGAACAAACCAAGATGATTACGCGAACACATTAGTATCTCATGATGATACCTACTTAGCGAAACCATGCATGGCTGATGTTAGCAAGGATCCAAACCACTTAGAACCTATAATGGAAGAGTTAGATGATCTAGGTGATATAGATCCCTCAAGTAAGAAAAGACTGAACTCTGAAAGTTCTCTTGTTGCAACTATAGACGAAATTCGTAAATCAACTGTTACAAATTCTCCAAGAAATTTATATTATAGACGCGAACATTTGTGGGACTCACCCCAATTCAAAACTTCTACGAAAATTGATTTGAAACAAGCACTATGGAAAGAACCTTCCAAGTTTGACCCAAGCAATATAATGGAATCTTTGCCAGAAAAAGAAAACTGTATGAACATTGCCCAAAGATCAAAATTTGACACTATAAAAAAAGAGCTAAATGTATCAAATATATCATCAACATCCACCGATTTACATAATAGTGATAATGTTACTGCTTACAATAAAAATACAAGACGTCGTCAAAAACCGATGTCAAGTAATAAAGTACAAGGCAAGAAAATCAATATCAAACCGGAACAACACCAACACGATTTTTCAAATAAAGACATTGATTTTTTGTGGCAGTTAGTTTCAGAAAGCTCTGCTCCTAGTAACTCAACTGAAGACTGCTCTTCAAATAAAATATCGACCTCTTTACAGTCGCTGATACAAAAGGATACTGCTATGCCAGTAGTCAACACGTCAACATCTAAAATATCTAATGTTAAGAAAGGAGCGAGAAGTCGACCACGTCGAAAGTTTTCAATTTTAAGGGAAAGATTTGAGCCTAGGCTCAATTTAAACTCAGACGAAGAAATTTTATACCGCTCATGTGAAATAAGTCAGCCGCAAAATGATACTAGCGTTGTTAATGTAAAAAACCAGTTTGATCTTGATCAAGGTGTAAGGACAGTTCCACGAAAGCAAAACTACGATAATTCATCTTTTGAAACTAGTGAAAATCTTACAAGTGCTGCTGGGTGCGACTTGATCATGTCTAAAAATATTAAGGAAAAACGATCCTTATTTATGAAACAAGTTTTAAGCCCACCAAAATTCAATACGAAATTAAGACATAAGGTGTAAATTGGTAGTTACAATATGTGATTATCTTGTTCCTAGTTTTTTGTTCTATTTTATCGCCACGAGGAATGAAGTCAATGTCAACATGGATCTCAAAATGAGTGTAGTCATTTTATACTACCATAATTTTACATTTTATACTATTTAGAAAATTTCCGTTGATTAATACGTGGTCTGTGTTGTTCAGATTTTTAGTAAGATAAGAATAATTAAGTACTGTTGCCTGTTATAGTCTTCCATAATGTGATATTAATATCGGAAAATTTACGTTTACATGTCCAATACCTACTAAAACAGAATTAATGATTGTGAGTTATGACTGTGTTTTATAATAAGTATTTGTGATAATATTTAAGTAACATTATTGAAAAATTAAGACATATCGAAAACTTGCCTTTTTATTTTATATTAAGCCAGTATTGTAAAGTATAATTAATTTTAGTTAATTGTATACAACTAAATTTTACAAAAAATAAATTTTATTAAAAATATAGGTAATGCTTCTTTTTTATAAATAATACAATATTGTAAAATAGAATATTTATTAAAATATAAAAAAAATGTGCTGCCATCAATAGAATACACAATATGTAGCTACATTAATTTATTTCTATAAACGATTTTATAGCATTTATAATGCTTCATAAATACAAGATACACAACAATATTGTCTCGATTATCACATTATGCAGTTATAATAAAACCAATTAAATTATTTGCCATTATCCACTAACATTACTATAAAATTGACAAATATTACTCTGATAACAGTCTTCTTATAGAATACAATGGCTCAAAATATGCATATAAATGGACTACTTAGGGCATATCACTAGAACATTACCAGCTAAAATAATCAAAGTTAGCTGTCTACTTCTACAAGTCTACGAAAAAATGAATAATATATTAGAAGTATAAATTATTACGATAATTATGAGATGAGTTACATTTTGATAAAATCAAGATTGATTAAAACAACGTTATAATTGGGTTATTACGAGAATGAATAAGATATTGCTTTAGTAGGGTTATCATGAGCGAAACGTTTAAAGATCAGTCGTCATAACATTCGTGAGGAGACGGATGCGATGCGCGTTGCAGTTCCGGCAGAGAATATGATCATCGAGTGGGTAGCATCCTCGACCTTCTGATTCTGATGACAGTAAGAGACCGCAGTCTTCACATCGGTAACATCTCACATGGAAGCTACGATCTAATGCCACTACTCTGACAGTCTCTTCTTCACCTTCTTCTGGCATAATGGGCAGTTCACAAACACAACAGCGGGGAGCAAATTTCTTATGGAAGTCTTCAATACAATGAATTTGATTCATGGCATCAACAGTGAATGGTATTCCATCCAGACTTTTTCCACAAACAACGCAAGTGAAACAGTTTGGGTGGTAAGGTTTACCAGTGGCTCGCAAAATCCTATCTAGGATCGGCATATCACAGACAGAGCATTTCTCTAAGGTTTCATAGTAATCAGTTTCACAGTATGGTTGACCTTCCACAGCATAAAATGGTTTCCCTTGCAAGTTAACATTACAACGGTGGCAACAGAAGCATGTTACGTGGTACATGTTTCCCATGGCCGTGCATCCAGAACTTTCACCTATAACTTTACCATCACACTTAACGCATGTTCCAAACACATCTAAGTCCTGACTGTCTGTTATAGACTTCACAAGAAGATTAGTTAGTGCATCCACCTCTTCTTCTTTATGCAGTGGTTGTGGTGACTTGCTTGTATTAGACAAACTGTTATTGCGATAATTGTGCAAGGAATTCGATTGCGATGACATGTTACTGTGTGGACGTGGGTTAATAGGCTCGTACAGTGACTCATAAGTTGAAGTTTGTGATACCCCATATTCAGGAAACTCGTTTTGATATATGGGTGGGTAAGATGGCCTTTCTTGATTATAGTTCAAGTTTGCAGTAGCTCTGACCAACTCACTGTAGTTAGAACTAACAGGTGATGGTGGCGGCAAATATTCGTCATTATTTTGGTTAACATTGTATGGTTTCGATGACGCGATAGAAATTGAAGGCGGTGGTGGAGGCGGTGGTGGCGGAGGCGGCACAGGGGGCAAATTATCATTGCTCCTATACGGAGGTACGTTGCTGTATGTAGCGTTGTAACTCTTAGGCGGCATGGGTAAGTTTTGCCTATAGGAATGATTAAACGTCGCCAGATTCAATTGGTTTACATTTGCATAATCTTTGTGAATATGAGGACGTACATTTCCAGGAAGTGTGTTGCTATACGTAGTATTGTTATTTGTAGTCGGCATAATCATCGCCGAATACGACGGCTCACAAATTGTGCTTACAACAGCACTGTGCGGAACTTGAGGTTGAGCCTTCTTTTTTGGCGGCACAGCTGGTGGTATCTTTTTTACCTTGCCTGAGTTACTTAAATCCTTAGCCATTTGCAATTCCGCCAATTGCTTTTCCAGTGCGTCAATGTTATCAAGTCGTGACATTCTGAGATATTATTGACCTGCTAATGTGAGGATGCCAAGTAGTTATGAATATTTACCTTATTACTTGTCGGGAGCAAACTTTGCAGTTAATATGTTTTTTATAATTTAAATTCACATTATTAAGTGAGTATAACTTTACATTATTAGTGGAAATGGTTCTGTTATCTTAAAACCCACTTGTCTTGCTTTGGATCAAAGATGACATGTTCTTCTATCCCTCACACGTCATAATCAGACAGATTGGAAATGCAAATTGGCAGACTGACTACAGATGATGAAAGTGCGCATGTAAATATATTTCAGTTTTTTTTAAAGGCAAAGGAGTAATTACTGCATTTATTTGTATCTTTTCACAGCTGTTTTGATATTAATATTTTTGCATAAGTTTTCAGCATTACAACGTGATCATGACCAAGCATTATCAGAGTATATTTTTAGTCGATTTTTGCAGTGAAATGAACGAATGAACGAACTCATTGACGTTGACATTACGACGGTTTGTCATTGTCAATAATGTCATTAACATTTTAACATTAGCGCATGTTGATTGTGAAGGACGCATTTTGTTGTTGTGGAAATCGAAATATAAATAATTTACTTTACAGTTAGTAACAGTTTTTGTTTTAATCATGGCCATGCAGTGCCAACTATGGATGGGCAGCGTAAGTACTTTTTTATTATTATTTAGAGATAAGTTCGCGTTTGACCACTATCTCGCTTGATGGTAAGCGAAGATGAGGTCGACGATGAAGCACTGACTTTTAACAATTTAATTTCAAAGAATCTTCAATTTGGAAAGGATATGATTTTATTAATTTTTATGGTTACTCGCTGTTGCACTTTGGAGTTTTATGGACTTTGAAATTTAAATTCCATGACACTGCAATTTTCTGTCAAAACAATGATAAGATTCTTCTTATCAACCTTATCTATCATCAAAATCTCACATTCACAAACAGACAGATGTTATACGACTGCCTGCAGTCATTGCTATTCGGCTGGCATATCAGCCAATCGTTCACCTGCTACACCCCTAAATCCCACAAAAATAACTGCTTCTAGAGGAGAAGCATGATAATTATGCTCCTTTAAAAAGTGGAGTTATCTCAAGATCAATGTGTCTGGTGTGGTTTTTGAATATGTTCCAAACTCACAAGAGAACTTTTATTGCGAGATACAGAGAGTTAGTTCATTAACAGCTCCGTTAGATAGCTAGTTGTCTTCTTATTGACATGACAAGCAGTAGACTGCAATATTCTACAAAATGTTATTGATCCAACCTTTAGCAAGCAGTGATCTCATGGTTTCTCTGTAGGTTAACAAGTCCAAGGCAGTTATGGCCACTCATAATTTATGTGTAGTATAGGTAATTTCTCTTTACTTACCATAATTTGTAATGATATTTTTAGTTGGAGCCCAATATGACAGAGAGCTTCATCATGGCTGCCTTCAATCGCATGGGGCAGCGTCCACTGGCCGTAAAAGTCATGAGAAATAAATTTACTGGAGAACCTGCTGGATATGCTTTTGTACATTTTCAGGTAAAACCTCTTTACAGAAATAATTTTCCACACACAAAGTATGCACTTTTGATGTAGAGTTGTGTACACCACCCATATATACAAAACAATACAGATATAATATTAAATATATTTTGTCCTTTACATTAATTTTTTCAACAACCCTAAGCTATGTTCTATATAAAAAAAAAACTTTATTTAATTGTAATAATCACAATGATACATAAAAAGAAATTAAATGTTATAGAACAGATTGCTAACAAAGACTCATTCATATTAATAGTTTTTAAATGATTTTATTTTCAGACAGATGATGAAGCAATAGATGCCATGCACAAACTAAATGGAAAACCAATCCCTGGCACGTTTCCTGTAGTAAGATTCCGCCTAAACACAGCATCACGGGAAGCTCGTGCAAACATGCAAACAGAAAGGGAGTTCTCCGTTTGGGTTGGAGACTTGAGTCCTGATGTTGATGACTACTCGCTTTACAGAATCTTTGCATCCAAGTATTCTTCGATAAAGACTGCAAAAGGTATACTAGTTAACGTCATTTTATTAAATATCATGTATAATATCTGTTTTCGGAAAAGTGTTAGTGAGTTATTTGATGAAATCGACTGATCCTATGTATTTCTCGCAAATTCTCTTAATATAGTATATATTTTTTTATAATTATAGTTATCCTGGACAGCTCAGGGTACACAAAAGGCTATGGATTTGTCAGGTTTGGCAATGAGGAGGAGCAAAGGAATGCTTTGTATGCAATGAATGGTTACACTGGTCTTGGTTCGAAGCCATTGAAGATTTGCACTGCAGTGCCCAAGCCTAAGTGCACCAGCAACTCACAGAACCCATCAGCTTCATCAACGCCTAATTCAACATTTAATGGAGGAGCGGTAAGTAGATTGCTTTAAAAAAACCGTTCGTTCGTTCTGAGTGAGAACCCTGCTGCTGGCGCTAAAAGGCGCGAATTTCGCCTTCAAAAATAACCTTTAAACTTTTATTCTATTTAAAGCTTGCTTTCCAGCATTACAAAGTTTGTGCAGATGGCTTCGGGAATGAACTTTGCAGATGAAACAGATGCAGGATTAAAATTGAAATTATTGGCATTGGTTTTAATACTGTCAGAATTGATGGAAAATAAATAGCAGTACGATTTCTTTAGCTGTTCAACAATTAAGTTTAAAAAAAAGTAAATGCCAATGTTTTCAATTTTCGACACTGACAATATCTGTAGGCCACCGCTTATTGCTTTACCAAACAGAATCGAGGAGAAATCTGCTTCAGAACAAGCTTGCATCTTTAAAAACTTCAACGCAATGAAAAAGCGGACTCAGGATAATGGCTTGACGGATAGACTGTCAGGATGTTGTACATATAAAGTAACATTTTACTTTATAGGAGTACAATCAATACTATGATCCGTCTGCATACTGGCAGAACTATTCTGCGTGGTCTGGCTACTACGGGCAAGGGGAGCAGGGAGCGACGCCGGCGCAGACAGTGCCGGTCGTCGACCCTGCGCAGGCGCCTGCTGCCAAGACGCAGAACGACGAGCTGGCGCTAGTTGGTAAGTCCACTGTATTCAAAAAAAGACTTAAGTTTTGTGTACCTCATCATTTTACAGGTCTCTTTTGTGTTGGTGAATGGGCTGGGATCCAGTGGGTCCATTTCTCACATCATCAAATCCTTAGTTCTAGACCTGCACATTCTTTTCCTGTACCATTTACAGTGGTTTTGCTATGAATAAGTACATAGTACAGTACATACTTGCATAGGCTGTATACGTAACTTTTATTTATATTTCTGAAACAAAGGCCACTCAACAATATTTAGGGTTCTTAAGCGGCGTCCGTATGTAAGGAGTATCGCGACAAACAGCGATACTATTCAGAGTGAGATGCAATTAATAGGAAGTCGCACATGATAAAGCGAGATATAAAATAACGCGGTACGTTTCGAAGTGTGGGACAGATTTACCGCAATATGGCTATCGCGGTTCGCGGGCGTCAGTGTGCTAAAGGCGTTATTCATTTACATTTCGTTTTATAATCGTTCTAAATACCTATACCAAAAAAATATCACTCTTCTAAAAATAAATATTATCCGGAAACCGGTAAAAGTAAAGCGTTTCCAATAGTACATTACTGCCGCGGCCTATAATGGCTACTTTGCTGGTCGCACTGATGATGGCCGACAGCGCAGCCTAGCGCAGCTCCAGGCCGACACAGCGCGGTCAGCATGCACCACTTGATGGACGAGCTGAGATAAAGGCCGAGGCCGTAGGCCGAGGCCTTTACAGCGAGGACAGCAAGGGCTGCATGATGGACAAGCTGGAAGGCCTAGAGCGTAGCTAAGCTAGCTGGAGGCAATCATAGCGTGACCAGCGAAGCAGACATAGTGGGCCAAGGCTTGTATAGTGCTTTACTCAAAAATGCAAGTACCTGACCTACATAAAACCAGCAAGTGATTTAAATAAAATATATATTAATTAACTAGAAATTTAATTAAAATAACAATTATGAAAAATACAGTTACTAAAATTCAACACCGACTTTCCCGGTTTCATATTACTTATTAATAGTTTGCGATAATTTTAATGCGATGTTTGACTGCGTTTCATTTATTACTTCATTTACTTATAGCAAAAAGTCACAAAATAAAAATAAAAAATTCGCTAAACCGCGCTTTTGTTCCTTCTTTGAATTTTTTGAAGTGAAAACTTCTTTAGCGGCGTTGTACACTTTTTCTGTAATGGGTAAAAAATTTAAAACTCGCGTCAGGGTCACGTGACCCTGATCGAAAATGAGTAAGACGTCATTCAAATTAAAAATAAAACATAGTAACAAAAAAGTTTTCACTTCTACCGGCACTCCTGGAGTGCAACCTTTTTTTTTTTAAATATGTAATGCAATCTTTTTGTGCTTACCTCTTTAAATACAAACAGCTGTGTTTTAAATAAAATCTTTTTGCATTTGTTTTTTTAAAACGTTGAAACGTCAAAATAGCGGCCGGCAATGTTTTGCCGGCCTGTTAGAGCGGCCAGCAAAAACATTGCTGGCCGCTCCTTGAAACAGACCCGCAAAGTCGACTTTGCTCAAACAAGGTTGTCAAAATAATGACCACATTACATGCATTTTTGAGTAAACGTCTTTTATAATGCGGACAGCGAAGGTGTGGAACTATCTGTGTGCGTCTGTGTTTCTGAACGCATACAACCCTAATCTCTTCAAAGTTAGAGTGAACAGGCTTCTTCTGGGTAAGCTCGCTCCATCGTCGACCTTGTCTCAGTCACTCCTGACCTCGACTAAGGTCAAGAGCAAACCTTAACACATTAAAAAAAGTAATTACTGTTTCACTGATTTCACGTTATTACTGTTTGTATTGTAGAACACAAGAAGGTAATCGACGTTGATCTACTGAACCAAGAGTTCCTGAACCCTGAGTTGTCCCTGTGGGACAGTTTGGAAGAATCGCAATGGTTCCCCCACGAGGTGGTGGAGTGCTGAGAGGAACCACATCAGTGATAATGACATTTATTTTTTAAGCTCGACCTTTTCATTGTAAATAAATGATTTTGCAATTATCTTTGTGGTTTTTATTTGGTACAGACGCCAGTACATCAACCTATCTCAATCTGTACTTTAATAGACTTTCAACCATATCACAATAGGATTGTAAAGCCCGTCATCCACCAAAGCGGAGAGGAGACGAGATGGGTTTGAATAACCAATCAGATGTCCACATCTCTCCTCTTTGGAGGATGACGGGCCTTAATGGTCGATTGGTATAATTTGAAAGATTCGGATAGCTTGACCTGCTGGCGTCTGTACATTATGCATCAAAATTTTGGGAATGAATAAACTTTTTAAAATTATCTGGGTTATGAAAATTACCTCTGTGTCAAGAACCACTTCTCAGGAAACCAACTTTTATAATCGTAATTTCAAGTGAATGTGATATTTGTTGGAATAATGTATTACTGACTGGACTAAAAAAAAAATTAAGTCCCTTCCGCTCGACGAGCCTTTACCTAAAGCTTTTAGTCAGACAAACAATTAAAACAAAAATTATAATCTAGAACTAATTTATTATTGGGAGCAATAGGATATGGAGTACATAAGTAGTAGTGTATATTGCTTATCAGATTTGCACTAGTAATATAACGTCAGTAAAATTCTTACATAACTGTAACGCACTAAGGGTCAATACACACCGAGACGCGAGTCCCGCTCCTCAAAATACAACTTTTTTATCACACGATATTGTACACATTTTACCGATGCACGCGAGGCAGTGCGAGACGAAAAAAATCTAGGAAACTTTACACTTAATACAAGAAAAGATACTTACATCAATTATAATATCGCGTCACGGTGTGCACTGTCCCTAAATTCTCACTTGGATATAATAATATTTTGTATACAATTTGCTGACAAAACATTAAAAAAGCTTAATTTTCTTGTAAATATAAATTCATCTGAGATCGCACAAGATTCCATTATTTACAAGTTCAATATCACATAGCTACGTTCGAACCTATTTATTACAAAATTTTAAACTTTTTTGTACAGCTATACTATTATTAAAGCAATAATTTGGAGTTAAATTTAGCGCAATGGCTGAGCGATTGAACTGCCGCGCAACGTGTCACGGATTCGATCTCACGGAAGAAATATTTTTACGACTTTACAAGTAGTTGTTCCGGGTCTGGGTTTTTGTGTACGTGAGTTTCTTTGTTTGTAAACGCACCCACGACACAGGAGAAATTTTGTGGGGCGTTTTTTTTTAATGTTCAAACTTTCACTCGTATACAGACTTACGGAGTGATTATTTAAAATAGGGTTACACTTAACGAAATTGGTAGATTTTCGTTGGTGGGTTATCCATCAAAATTAGATTTATTTAATATACTTAAAAGAATCACCCTGTATAAGTAGAAAATACTGCCGCCGATTTCCCAAGGCTAATAAGAATTTACAGGATGGTTACTTAAAATATTTACCTCGCTAAACTAAGTAGATAAAACATACAATAAGGTACAATAAATTATAATAATTCCTAGTTCTATATATCTACTTAAAATTGTGGAACCACAACGACATAGATTTTTGTGAAGCCAACTTTTGCAAGTCAAAACACAACAAACGTATTTGTATAATACAGCGAAAAACAAATTCTGTATTACTGGTAGCTTACCATGACGTCGTTACGGCGACATTAAAAGCGTGAGTGGTTCCGCTCAGGGAACGAGATGGAGTTAGACTACTTGTATAGCTCTGTCTCTTTCCCACAACCTTAAGACTCACGTAGTCATCGTATAATCGACGAAAATCGACGTCAAAATGGTGTCTCAATCAACACCGTCGTTGATCGTGATCGTGTCATAGCCTATTGTGATCGATGACTGCAACTAATAAAATACAGAGCCAGTACAGCTTGGCAAATTAGAGTAGAAAACCGGAAGTCGCGACTGCACTCTCGCTACCAGCACTTTGAATGTTTTTTTTTTAACTTATTACGATAGTTTTATGGGACAATAATAAATCTAACACACTTGCGTCTTTGTTTGCATCAAATATCAAAGATTTTAAAACGTTGTTAGCTAACAAAAATATTAGTTCCGTTTCAAGACGTTCTGGCCAAGCTGTATGTTATTATTTTGCGAGCAAAAATATGGAATCACTTACTCCGATCCTGCGTGATCTGCAGTACATAATAACTTAGTGATAATAATCAAAAGAGCTTTTATCTAGAATTAGCAGGGCAGTGATTAGTTGTCAAAATAACACTAGTCAAAGTTGAACATGATTTTATTGCTTTAGGCGTACGTAAACAATGGGGATGGCAACTGGGGAACTAATGGCGCTAGCATAGCTAGTTCCCAACATCGTCATTGGTTCAAATCTTATGAGCACTTCAAAATAGTACCACCTCATTGGTCGGATTTGGACCTAGCTATGGTGGCGCCATCTACAATTAGCTTTAACGGGCCTTCCCCATTCACTCTGCATGTATTTAATATTATTATGTAATTAAGAACTTATTAATATATTCTGTCACAGTATCTGACAATAAAGGTAAACGATGACTGCGGAGACTGCGGTGCGGCTAGGTCTGCGTTCACCTTAAGGCCTTGTTTCCATGGTAGACAATGTTACAAAACTTTTGTTTACTATGAACACGCGATTAACGAGGAACATCGGGTAGTAGAAAAAGAGCTTTGAGAGACGTAATTCGACGGATTCCTACTGCAATTGAAAATGACCCTTACCACTACGACATATAATGACATAAAACGTACGGTGCTGAGGGATAGCTATATAACTACCCCTTTCTAGGGTACGGCACGTACGTGTGTGTAATATGTATGTATCTATAGACACACACGCATCGCTACTTGTTAGATCATTGGCCACCAGAAGGTGCAAATCGTTGAGGTCAAGTGAAGACTCTAACCCCTATTATATACAACTAGCAAACCCGGCGAACTCCGTTTCGCCACCAGATGGCTTGGTTTTTTTTTTGCTATAAACCTCACGGAGCCCGAGACCTTTCCAACGAATGCAAAACCGTGGAATCGGTTCTTGCGTTCTGGAGTTATAGCGTCAGGAAGGAAAACCCGACTTGTTTATATAGTACATGTACTCTATTTTCAGCACATACGGCAATGACGAACATGGAAGACAAAGAAGTTTTGTATTCAGTCCAAGCAAAAAAGCGACTCCCTTGCTTTTTTTCGTTTCGTCGCTAAAGCCGTTAATTCTGGGCATTGCTACGTTTCAGATTACATAAAAGCAGTTTCTTTTCGCACAACATGATTTAAAAAGACCCACTTTTAACTATGCCGAAACTCATTCCAGGCACCGTACACAAGGCTTAAAGCTGTGTAATAGTATAAGAACTATGTCGCTTCCTTTTATTAGGACTACTCTTCATCTGAATAACTCCTGGAGTGGAACAGGGCCGACTATCTTGGCTGGCAACACTGCTGGGGGAAGGCAAATGTGGTGAAGATCCCGCAGACATATTACTTTTTGGGGTACCACCTTTCTTCATATACGTAACGACGGAGTTTAGGAAAGAGGTGGGTAATGCGACAGGGGTTAATCTACCTCCTCCGCTAGCAATGTAAGTCTGTAACATCTTTTTAGAAGGAGAATTAGGGTCATTGACTGTGAGTACAACGAGAGATCCGTTTTCGATATTTGAAGGTACAACTGGTGGAGTTGTAGCTTGCTTATCAGGATGCGATTTAGAAGGATCAATTTTCCGTATCGTGGCCATATCGGTCGTTACACTGGTCGGTTTTGGTGACTTGGGCGAGATCCGTGTTGTTGTTAGAGTTGCTAATTGAGATGTAGTTGCGGCTGCTGGCTTTCGACCTCTCTTTTTAGGTGGACCGCTCTTATCGGCGCTTGCCTTGTTTTCGTGGTGGCGGATTATAACTTGGTCGGCCGTCAGTTTGCCGGCTGATGGAGCAGGGAAGGAAGATGCTCCCAAGGCCTTTGAACTTCGACCTGTAATGTGCGACAATATTAATAGGTGACATGATGATCAATCTTTCTTTAACTTCTTACTAACATGAACTTGAAAGTTTGTTTGGATGGATGGAAGTGTATTACTCTTCAACGCAAAAATTACTCAACGGATTTGGATAAAATTTGGTACACACACAGTTCATAACCCGGATTAATACAGGATAGTTTTTGCTCCCTTTTATCTTCCTGTTGTATAATCTTCGAGTTGTAGCGAGCGAAGCCGCTGGCAACAGCTGGTACACGCCTTACGGGACGGATAGACATTTTTAAAACACATAGTACTTGTCGCGGGGTTTAAATAAAAATGGAACAATACTCACTCATCCGCATTTTAAGTTCCCGCGCCTCCTTCTGCCGCTGCCTGTGCTCCGCGGCCCTCCGCTGCAGCTCTGCCGCCTCCTCCCGCGCCGCTCTGTCCGCCTCCTCCCGCTCCTCCTGGAACTCCTCAATGAGGCGCGCGGCGTCCCACTTGCATGTCGTGCGGAGCGCCTTGTCTACTTGGGCCATGTTTACACGCTCTTCTTTTTTAAACTGTAATAGAGTTAGGTAAAATTGTTTGACGACATCGAGACAGTTCCCATGGACTATGGCTTTTGGCTGATGTAATCCGAAGAATAAAGTTTACTGGTAGAAGACTGCGTATTTTGCTCTCATGAAGGTTAAAATTCGTGTGGACTGCGTTCTGAAAACGGCATCGTAGGTAAATTAAGAAGAAGAAGAAGGTATATTTTAATTCGATCGAAATCTGACTGGTGGAGGATTTAACGTCTTATGTCATGAACGACGGAGTTATTTGGTTGATAATTTGATGAGTGCTGGATAAGTATTTTCAAGAATGAGCTCGTTTGTGTTACAACGGTCCAAAAGATACGCGCGCGCTCTTCCTTGACAAAACCTCTGATGAAAATGTTGGATGTGGTATTTTTACTGGGCTAAAATTTAAATGCTCATCAATAATTCTTTTTATATTCCAAAATGGATAAATGGTCACCAAAGGAGAACATTCACGCTCCATACATTTTTGGGCCTTTTCCGAAAGTGCCGGCAAACGAAAAAAATTGGTACCTATGGGTAGTACTAGTCATTTGGAGCAATAGATACTATGGCACAAAAGTTGTAGGATTGCTCTCGGCCAAGTTATACAAGTTCGAAAAATCATAATTTTCATACATTTTTTATTTCTGAAAGTGCTCAAACACACCAAATAATGATAAATCTCAAGATTTAACATAAAATATCATCACGCCTGTAATCCCTGGTGGGCAGAGGTGTTCCGAATTAATGAATATTAATCTCTTATTGTTTGTGAAAAGAATAAAAACACGTTTATATAAATTACTGGTGGAGCCAGGTCGGGAACATAATACGTTGCCTGTGGTAGGGGTCTTGGGAAACTGACCTTTAACAATACAAATCCTGATTAAAAGTACTGCTTTCTGAATCAGCCACGTTTTTTTGGCTAATAAAGTCATCAACTGTGCTACGGTGTTCTGCTAAGATAGTCCTGCGACTTGGTAGGGCAGCTGGTAGACGTTATAAGGGCCTCTGAAAGCTCCTTTAGGCGCGCGAGGAACAGTCTCCGCGTCGACATGCTATCGTCCTTACTCCCCATTACTCGCCGTACGCGCCTGGATTGAGATTTCGAGGGTGTCCTCTTTATGTGTTCTGCCTCCTTCCTCCTTCGGATTCGTGATTCGTGGATGACGTGATCTGGAAGCGGATCACCCTAATAGCCATGATGCCCTGGTGCGATCAGCTTGTTTGGTCACCTCCTTATGGAGACGACGGACACAGAGTTCCCGTAGAGGGGCTCCAAGCGCACCACTTCCTCGTAGAGCCTCCAAAAAGAAGCGTTTTCCCCGCAAGATTGGGTAACAGCTTGAAGGCAGCCCCAGGAATGAACTTCCATGGGATGGACGAATTCCAGTTGAGTCTCGTTGACTGGACGGCGTGCAAACCCGTCCCATCGCTAATTGGGGGTTCGACAGTATCGCGTTCCGAAGGCTATGAGGCTCTTTAAGAAAACTACAAATATATGAATGAAATGTAATGAATGCAAAGGGCAACCAAATGAATAGGGTGAACTTTTAGTCAGCAGGAGTCTGACAGACTCTCCAGCTCAACCCAGAGCGAGACAACTCATTAATTTGATGCTTCTATTTCCCAAAAAAGGGTTTGATTCAAAAATCACTTAATTTGTCACGATTCGTATTGTTAGGAGGTCGTTTTCCCAAGACCCCTACCACAGGCAATGTAGATTCTGTTCCCGATGGCAGCCCCACCAGCAGAAATATATTTTAACATGTTTTTATTTCTTTTGACAAAAAATTAAGAGATTATTATTCATTTTAACTCGGAACACCTCTGCCCAACCCTTCAGGGATTACAGGCGTGATGATATTTTATGTTAAATTGCTTGAGGTCCCTAGTTCTAGCAATACTTATCATTATTTGGTGTTTCTGAGCACTTTCAAAAATTAAAAAATGTATGAAAATTATGAATTTTCGAACTTGTATAACTTGGCCGAGAGCAATCCTACAACTTTTGTGCCATAGTAACTATTGCTCCAAATGACTAGTACTACCCATAGGTACCAATTTTTTTCGTTGGCCGGCACTTTCAGAAAAGGCCCAAAAAAAATGATCTCCTTTAAAACTCGCTTTAGCAAGATTTCAGGGACACCTCGAAGTTCGGTTTCGTTAGGTTCCTTTAAACCTTGTACACAGAAATAGAAGCCCCGCGAGGCAGGGCTTCGTCGACCCTGCTTAGGTAGATTTTTTTTTATTACACATAATTGGTTTATATCTTTATTACTACAGAAACGTTATTTGGTGACCATTTATCCATTTTGGTAACCGTATAGAATTTTTTTGGTAGTGAAATAGGTACTTTTTTGGGTGGTGTTTAAACACAAGCCTTTTACTGTATACAGAGTCATATAAATTGTACAGCCAATGGCTCTTCGGCAGTTCAGCCGGAGGATCCATCACTTACCTTAAGTTTCAAATCTCTCCTAGTCCGTCCAGGAAACAAATTCTCCATGAGCATGAAGTCAGTCCCGAGTGCAGCCAGTGCGCGGTAGAAGCGCACAGTCTCCGCGTCGCTCCAGTCAGCGGTGCGCGGCGTGCGGCGGTAGCGACCGCTGGAGTTGCTGGTACCCCACGCGCCTTCGTGGACCACGCTTGACGATACCTTCCGTTTGTCTGATTGTTTTATTACCTGAAAGAGATACGAAAAACTTGAGAGGTGTCAAGGGACACCCGGATGGAACGAAGTTAACAAAAATAATCGTCGCAACACCACACTGTTCAATGCGAAATAGAAAGACGAAACGAAAATAACTGGCTTGTTTTATATTAGAGAGAGAGAGACAGAGAAACATGTGCACGCCGCAATACGACAAGAGTCACGAGGAACGGGGGTTGAGTGAGGGGTACGGGGCGCGGGGTGCAGGCGCGAGGTGCGGGGCGAGGCAAAAAAGTGTCGTGCCAATTTTTCGTAAAAAAAATCCGTCTAGCCCCCTTTCACAACGCGCGATAAGGAACTTCGTTTCAAAATAAAATAAAACTGCTGATCTACTTCATCAGGTGCATAGAAAATTAAGAACACCTTTTTTTTTTAATATTTATGAAGCTCATCAAACCTTAGGATTGGGGACTCATAAAGGGGACACACCAAAGCCGGCGACACACCCCGCGCTCCTTGTTCATTTCAAACATTGAAAATACACAGTAATAATGGGGTTGGCAACGCAAAGATTTTGTAGATGGCGCCACCATAGAGTAGTCCTAATCCAACCAATGACGTAGTACTATTGTGAAGTACGTTTAAGATTTGAACTGATTTGAACCAATGACGATGATTGGAACAAGCTATACTAGCGCCATTAGTTCCCCAGTTGCCATCCCCATTCGAAACACACGCGCAACTTCTCCGAGCACTCAGTAATCACTAATATTTTGAACGACATGCCGCGACTGTCATGCCGCCTGCCAAGTTATCCGAAACGCAACATTCAAAAGCCCGTTTGCCCGCCGGGCTTTGGTGTTTGACAGCCTAACGTCAGAACGCACCTAAAATGGGGGTGGTTACTAGGAAACGAATAGGCGCTAGTATATCTAGTTCCAAGCATCGTCATTGGTTTAAATCTTATCGGTACTTCAAAATAGTACTACCTCATTGGTCGGATTAGGATTTAGTAAGCTCATAAAGGCGGCTCGCAGTGTGCTCGGACGAGCCGTACCCACATGCAGGTTGATACCGTATCTGATACGTTACATGCAACACTGCTAAGTGAGTACCCAGCTATACATACCAAACTCTCATCATCCTGCCTGCCTTTTCCCAACTATATTGGGGTCGGCTTTCAGTCGAACCAGATGCAGCTGAATATCAGTATTTTACATGGGCGACTGCCTATCGGACCTCCACAACACAGTAACTGGGTAATACGATACTCCATGGTAAGACTGGTTGTCAAATTTTAGAGCTTCTGACTAACAGTAACGACTGCCAAAGATCTACAAATGACAGCCGGGACCAACGGCTTTACGTGCTTTCCGAGGCACGGAGTAAACTCGCTATGACTGATGGTCACCCATCTACAGACCAACCTCGGCAAGCGCGGCTTAACCCGGAAGATCGGCCTATGCGGCTGTAATTATTTAGCCACGAGCTCCTCTCACATAAACACATACCAAACTCTGTTCATCCAAAATGATCTCTCCATTAGGCCCCAGTTTGATCTGCGGCACGGGTGCTTCATCAACTTCCGGTTCAGGCGGATCGTCCACATTTTCTTCAACCTGCTTGGCTTTGCGAGCTGCTTCCTCCTTCTCATTAGCTTCTTGGACTTTGATCTCGTCTTTGTCAGGGCTAGAAATATAGAGAATTAATAACGGTATGTAGGGGATCAGTGGCTGAATGATAGGCTGTTGTAATGCCTGTTGTGGGTTCGATTCCGGTTTTTTTTTTATCGTGGTTAAATCATCAAATGAGTCCTCCCACCCAGGACAGGGCGGGGGACTGTCAGACTTGTACTGACTAAAATCCACAGTGTCCTTCAGTAGCCCTTTATGTTCCAGGGTCACGGTAATGAGATAAGTCCTGCGACCCCGGCAAGCTTCAGCCCTCTAGAGGCCCCGTCATCAGACTCTTTGAGGGGCGCGTGGAACATAACGCGCCGTCAACCCTGCATGGTCCATGGTCGGACAGCGAGTCGCCCAGTACTCGCCGCCCGCAGCTGGAGATAGTCTTGCGACGTCGGTCGCCGTGGGCGTTTGCGGGACTCTATTCCCACATGGAATAAATATATTTGTTTGGTCTAATATTTATTTGCAGCTGCAAATCTGGTATTATGATGAGCTGAGACCCTTTGGCATTAAATTATTTCATTTATTTTTACTGATTTACTCTATCACTATATCTGTATTGTTTTTTAAGTTTTTAGATGCCAATAAACACAGTTTTAGTGCCAATAAATAATCACAATTTTCATTCTTTCTTTCTACAGTTTATTTAAAAGAGCCTGGCTATTTTTTTTAAATATGAGTTAGTTCGTAAATGCACCCACTTTACAGAAATAATATTCCTAGTGAGGCTTTTGTCTTATGTGAATTATTTTTAAATAGCATTTGGCGTTGAGAACTAAAAATGAATTGTAATTTAGACGCACTTTTAGGACTAAAGTAAATTTAAAAAAAAAAACTACATAGGTACTCACACAATAGGGTTGGTGCTCGGGTTGTAGAATATAAGGTCGTACATAGTGAGTGTGTCCTTTTTGACGGTCTCGTGACGCCGGCGCATCGCGGCCGTGCGCCTCGACATGTCTAAACGGCGAGATCTGAAACAATTTTACAAGGTCATTGAATTTGCACGTCATTTTGCAAAACTCCACGAAATGTCTAATGTGAGTTTCGCTGGCTAGCCCAGTAGTCAGACGAAGATATTCAGAAATCGGGCTTGGTTTCCATACCACCTCTGCCCTTTTCCCGTCACTTTCCTATCAACCCCATTGTCGAGGCAGGGGGCAATTGGGTAGATGATACCAGCACAGAAATTATGAGTGAAAGTTGATTAGACTCGTTTAGGCGAGGGAAGTACATCACAAAAGTGACCATTCACTTCAGGCCCATGCCTATGCTTAACATTATCATCTACCTAGCCTTTTTCTATTTATATTGGGGTCGGCTTCCAGTTGAACCAGATGCAGTTGGATTTTAGTATTATACATGTAGCGACTACCTATTGGACCTCTACAACCCTGTTACTGGGTAATACGACTCACATTATCACATTTTAGAGCTTCTGACTAACAATAAGATCTACAAATGACAACCAAGACCAACGGCTTTACGTGCTTTTCGAGACACGGAAGAAACTCGCGGCTTAATATGAAAGATCGCCCTGTGTGGTTGTAATTATTTAGCCAAGGGTTCCTCCAGCTTATGCTTAGCAGTTGGGTTTCCAATAATGATCATATTTGACTGGCCTGTTGGTCTAGTGGTTAGTGACCCTGACTGCTATGCCAGAGGTTGTGGGTTCGATTCCCACCCAGGACAAAGTTTGTGTGATGAGCACGATCATTTGTTCTGTGTCTGGGTGTAATTTATCTATAATATTATGTATGTATTTAGAAATATACACTTCTCATCAAAAAAATCGAAACACTTTCGTTTTTATTGTTTTTGTCCTAATTTTTTACAAAAGAGAATTAATTCCATGAAAAAAAAACATTACTGTGTAGCTGGCAGTTTGGTCATTACAGTAAGAAAAAAATCAAAATTCGAAATAATTTCATTTGTTTATCCTATAAATGAAATTAATCACTGTTTTGAGACAAATGTGTATTTAGGGTTGGAGTACGTTTCTCGTTTAAAAACTAAAAATTAGCGCTTGCCTTTAAACTTTCTGTTTCTTATTTCATTTACTGTGACTTTGGGACGTCTGAAAAAACTTTTTTTTCTAAAACATATGGATACTTCGCCCGCAGAAGCCGCCCAAGTGGTGGCATTGCTGGATTCTGGACTTAGTCAGCGTGTTGTGGCTGCAAGATTGCATCTAAGCTTATCATCTGTTCATAGAGTCTACAAACGCTATCGGGAGACTGGTTCGTTCACGCGCCGTTCAGGATCTGGCAGGAATCGGGTCACTTCTGAGCGAGATGATCGATTTATTGTAACAACTTCTTTACGAAATCGACGCCTTAACGCTTTTCAACTGCAGCAGCAGCTTCGCGTTGTACGAAGAGTAGCTGTAAGTGACTCTACAATAAGAAGAAGGTTGAAGGAACGCGGATTGGCACCGCATAAGCCAGCGAATGGGCCGAAATTAACTGCAGACCATCGAAGAGCGCGCCTTAACTTTGCACGCGAGCACCTAACTTGGTCATACCTTCAGTGGAGCAAAGTACTGTTTTCTGATGAGTGTAAAATTATGCTGTATGGTAACGACGGAAGGAACAAGGTCTACAGAAGAGATGGAGAACGCTTTGCACAATGCTGCATTGAAGAAAAGGTCAGCTATGGTGGCGGTTCGTGGACGGTTTGGGGAGGAATCAGCGCCGACGGTAAGACAGAACTTGCCTTTGTGTCTGGGCCACGGCTGCCTGCACTAAACTCTCATCGGTACATCGAACAGTGTCTTGAACCTCATGTGATGCCCTATGCACATTTTATTGGCAACGACTTCATATTCATGCACGACAATGCTAGAGCTCACACCGCGGGCGTCGTACGAGATTATCTTACCGAAGTCGGTATCTCCATTATGGTATGGCCAGCAAGAAGCCCGGACATGAATCCCATTGAACATCTATGGGATGAATTAAAGAGACGAATTCGAGCAAGAGATCCAGCCCCAGAAACACTTAGCCAGCTGCAAAATGCAATCCAATAGGAATGGGATAATATACCACAACATGTGATCGTGACTCTCATCCGATCGATGAAGAACCGTATGGAAGCAGTAATAAGAGCTCGCGGAGGGAATACAAGTTATTAAATAAACGTTTCTTACTTTTTTTTTTCATTTACGCGTGTTGTTTTACCCATTTCCTTCATATTCCATACAGGGTAAAAATTACTCATTATACAAAATACGAAACCTATGAAGACTTAATTTGAATTTAGAACATTAACATTAGGATTTAAAAACCTCATACTACTCACTATTAAATGACATTTTACATTTATTCCTAAATATACACATTTTTCTGATAATCCTTATCAAATCATATACTGCGAGGTGTTTCGATTTTTTTGATGAGAAGTGTATAAGTATGTTTATCAGTTGTCTAGTACTCATAACACAAGCTCTGCTTAGTTTAGCTTGCGACTAGATGGCGTTGTGTGATAGTTGTGGAATATTATTATTATCATTTACTTAGATAAGTGCTTCTCCTTCACGGGAGAGGAGGCGGTCGGCGGCTGCGTCGTAGCCTGACTGACGGTCGAACACACGGAGTCATTTCTGATACGGTTCATTTCCCTGAAACAAGCATAACGTGCCTTAGTACACTTTAATAAGAGGAATTTAAAAAAAAAACTGCTCTTTTAAAAAATTAGAAGCTTTTTTGTAAATGAAACAAGTGTGAAAAAGAAAACGGGGTGAACATGGTCATATCGTTACAGTTCAAATCTATTGTAAATTGCAATTCTAGTTGACCCGTTTTCAATTTGCTGGGCGTTAGAGATTCTTTGTTTAAATGGGGGCTGAACCTATTGCTACAATAGGTTCAGCCGTTTCGGAGAACTGTGACCACAAACACGAGATTTTTATGTAATTAGATGTTGATTGTCTCTGTTACTAAGTTAAAAGGAACAAAACAAAAGAAAACAAAGATGTTTTTTTTTATTATATTACCTGTTAGGCAATGAATGCATGGTGCTATGTGATGTGTGGGAGTCATGTCTCTGTCGCTGCGGCGCCGGAGTGTTGGCCCCGCCATCTCTCAGCAACGCACGGCGACTCTCATCTTCAGATTCTGATGCACTACCCTGAAGTATCGATAACGTTAAGATGAAGTAATGCTGGCCACATAAACGGGAAATGCCGTTAATTATTCAATGATGGACGTTTATACGAACATTGACTGTCTTACTACGAAAATATAATATAATATTTTACAACTATCACACAACGCCATCTAGTCCCAAGTTAAGCAGAGCTTGTGTTATGTGTACTAGACAACTGATAAACATACTTATATGTATATTTCTAAATAAATACATATGTATTATAGATAAATTACACCCAGACACAGAACAAATGATCATGCTCATCACACAAACAATTGTCTTGGGTGGGAATCGAACCCACGACCTCCGGCATAGCAGTCAGGGTCACTAACCACTAGACTAACAGGCCAGTCATGAAAAAAACCGGCCAAGTGCGTGTCGGGCCACGCACACTGTAGGGTTCCGTAGTTGCCCATCAAAATACTTATGCGAACTAACTAAACTGATTCGCTGAATTTAATTTTAAAAAGAAGATTTTTCAAAATCGGTCCAGGAGTCTTTGAGAAATAGGGGAAAATACATAAGAAAAAAGGTTACGACAAATTTAGAACTTCCTCCTTTTTTTGAATTTAGTTAAAAATAGTTGACGATAAAAATCTACCTATCCCCAAAAAACATACCTATAAAAGCTGTAAAAATAAAGTTGACAAACTTACATTTGCAGTTGTCTCCGATACATTTTGTTTAAGAAAATATGATATCAAGTACATTTTATAAGTTGGTCGACTATTACTCGTAAAGATGTAAAGCCTACTTAGTCATGATAATTTTCTTTTAAACTTCGTTATATGTACTACTGTTGTGAAGTTTTTCATATCCCCAAACATAACCGTTTAGCTGGTAGAGGGGGGGGACACTCGAATCGAGCAAAATTTAGCACTTTAAAGCTTAATATTTCACAAACGAATTTTTTTATCTAAAAATTGTTAGTGGAAACTCACATTATTTTTTAAAGGCCTATTTAATGATACCCCACAATAAGGGGAACGCGAGAAAAAAAAAATCCTCACTTTACGTGTAAGTACTGGAGGTACCCTAAAAAAAAATATTTTACGAGATTTTATTTTACCACTTTTTCGGCACAACAAATCCGTATATTTACACCAAATTACAGCTCTCTAGTACTGTGCGTCTCTGAGCTAAACTGCGGACAGACGGACGGACGGACGGACGGACGGACATGGCGAAACTATAAGGGTTCCTTGTTGACTACGGAACCCTAATTAGACATCTGTTGGACACTTGTCTAAAAAAAGTGTAATAGCAAAATGACTCTTAGATCTACGTCAAATACCGTTTTGTTGACAGTTTTTTTTTTAGTTAAAGTTTATTATCGGGAAAATGAATGGCATTTTCTTTTGGTATGGCCACTGCATAATAATGTATATGTAGAAAATTGTAGTCATTTGGAATTTGGTCACATAGTATTATTATGTTCTTTTGGATTGTGCAGAATTCTTATTTATTTTAGTGGGAGATTTTGTGCAATATCTAGATATTGCGTGTTAGGGTGCGTCCACGACGCCGTTTGCGAGCTGCAAGCGTGCAGATTGCTCCTTTTGGTGTACCAAACCATTGCCGTGAATGCGCGCGCGCCGCTCGCAAACAATGCGGGAGCTGTGCATTCGCGGCGCATTCGTCAGATGTGGACGCTCCCTAAGAGACTTCCATTATCAATAGGGGACTTTCTTTAGGTTAAAGATTTACCTGCACACTGTTTCTCCTCAAGGGCGCTAATCTCGGCGCAGGGCGCAGTTTCGGCCGCACTTTGCTTGGTGAAGGTAATGGCACAATGGGATCAAACAAGACTTCAGCATTTTCTGATATAATCTCATTCTTCAACATAGCCAGGGGTTTAGGAGCGCTGGATGCAGTCTGGAGAGGCACAATGCCATCCATAACAGTATCCTCAGTAATGCTCTCTGGTACACTAGGGACATTGTAATCTGAAAATAGATAAAAATTTGACTGGAGCAAAAAGCCTTCAATCCAAAACTTTAGAGGCACTCCCTCACCGCAAGCATTCACCTATTGTAATGTTACAGATTCAAATAGTTCATCAGTGAGTGAAGACAATTGAACATCACAATGCGCTTTTGTATCAAATCTATACTAAATAAATATACATTATAGATTATGAGACCTGGAGCAACTACTTTACTGTAGTTCATACAAATATTTGTTATGTGTGAGGATCCGATCCTTGACATGCAATGTAGTAGTCAATCGCTGAACTACTGCACCACCAAGCATGCTGATTATTTTATTTTAATAGTGTTTTGTTTTGATTTAGAATTATTATGATTCACTATTGCCACGGTAATAATATCTACAGTACTTGATCTTCATACAAACGGACGAAACGCGAGCTATACCACGTGACTCGATGTCGGGGCGCGCTTGAGGCGCAGACAGTCACGGCCGTACCGTAGCTTAGTTAATATGTGCCGTAGTGATGAACGGACGTCGTGTTGTTTTTTTAACAAAATCAGTTCATGGACATAATTTAATATGACGAGTAGGAAATATTGTGCTGTTTTTGGGTGTATGAACTCGTCAATAACGTATCCAGTCATAAGTTTTTTTTTAAATACCTGTAAACTCTGAAAAGTACTGACTATAAAATAATTTTACTTAAGTACTAGTAGCTGGCAGGTAGGTACATAATGTGTGACTTTTTAATGGATAAATATTTTCTATTATCTCACGAAAAAAAGGGTATTTCGATTAATAAATACAGTGAATATACTAAAGTTAAGTTACTGAAACAAGTGAAATAGGTAAGTTAAAGGCAGTTCTGAATGAATCATGATACTTACGCTTGTGTTAAAATCCTTCCTATTCAATGTACAAAGTATTTTATTTGTTTACTAATATAAGAAAAGTATATTTACAATCACAAAACTAAATAGATACAGAAAGTAGGCAAATGTAATTAAAATGCTGGAGACGGGCGTCGGATCGAACAGCCCTAGCGCATGTTTACGTACCGCGCGGCTGTAGGTATTTATTTCTATCATGCGGCCGAGATCCACTACTGTAGATATTTATACTGTGCTATTGCTATGCTGTATAACTTCAAGCATCACTCATTTCTTAACATAATTTAAATTATAAAACAATAATAATAATATAAGCCATCATGAATCTTGATAAAGTGTATGTAAGCAAAACAATGTTTTATTAATTGTGGTCATCTGTGGTTAGATTTATTTGTAACTATTTTAATGTTTTGATGATGCAACTGAATGTAAAATTATTATTCTAGTTAAGTCAAATTTACCATCGGGAACATCTGATGAAACTTGAGTGCTGACTGAATCTTTTCTAGCATCCTTAGATTTGTCATTTGTGACCTCAGCATCCACAGAAAGTCTCCTTTCAATACTAGGTCTTCTCTCAATACTAGGTCTCTCAAAACTAGCTCTTCTCTCAACACTCTTTTGTTTTGGTTTCTCACTAACCTTGTCGGGTGTGACTGAAGTGATTCTTTGGACATTCACTTCTACCTTAGCACCTTGCACCAGAGGTGACACAACATGCCTTCTGAGAGGACTTCCAACACTTCGTGGAGACACAAACACATTATTAGACTTCGCACTGAAAACGCTTGTGATGACCGAAACTTTTTCAGATCTTTTTGGAGTGAGTGGCACCTCTTTGGTGACCTCAACCTGAGCTAAAGGAGATGGTATTCTCTCCACTTGATTTTTAAAAACATTGTTTACGGGGCGTGGTGATTTTATTGGTGAAACTGACTTCGGTGAACGTCTGTCAAAAATATCTTGAGTTCGTAGAGACCCTCGTGGCGTTCTAGGACTTCTAGTCGGCTTTTCAATTTCTTTCTCAATTATTTTAGCTTTGTTCTTGTCTGGGGCATCGTTATTCTTTCTACGGGGCGGTAATGAGGTAACAGCTTTAATTCTTGCTCGTCTAGTCGACATTGCGGTACTAAACTCAAATTATTGTATTTTATTGAAGTTTTATAACACTTCTTTATTTATTGTTTAAAGTGCAATTCAAATAATATTTATATATATATCAATCACTTCATTACGATTAAAAATCACATAATTCATATTAAACTACTGAGCACCACGCACAATCAAAAAATGAAAATAATAGAACAAGACGCCATGCGAAACAGATGGTCTCGCGTTGACATTTGACATGACTGACAGTGACATTTGGAGTTTGAAAATTATTATGATTTTTTTTTTTTTTGGAATTTTATGGCCTGGTAACTAGACCTTTAAGCCAAGACTTCATCAGTTTATCAGTTCACGAGCACTTTACTTGCTTCACTTTTCACGTTATGTCAATGTCAATGACTGACAGCCAAATCTCAAATATTTACACATGAATCCTTGATGAATTTGTATATTGGTTTATACAGGTCAACATTTTTTAAAATCATCTTGAGGCGGCGGGAGGGATCGTTTGTTATAATCACTTCACTTTCACTTAGTTCACTTGCCAAAATTAACCGTTCCAGAGAATATGTGGGGCACGAAAATATCAAATGTTCCAAGTTTCCAAATCTACCGCAATTTATGCATCTGCTATCCTCAGTAATGCCAAGTCTGGCTAAATGTGCAGGTGTCTTAGTGTGGCCAAAACGAAGGCGATTGATGGTGGTGATAAATTCACGGCTTCCAGACTTCAATTCGTTATACCATGGCTTAACTGGTAAGTCTTCTTGTATGCTTCCATACCACTTTCCCTTAACTTCTTGATCCTTTTTCCAAAATTCTCTCCACAGCTTTTTTAATACAATGTTAATAGATGCATAACAGTCTGTCATTGGTATATTTACAATAGATGATACATCTAACGGATTTATTCCTTCAAATGCAGTCTTATCAGCAATTTCATTGCCTGTTATTCCTTTATGTGAAGGGATCCACATAAAAGCAATTTCCAGGCATTTTTTTTACAATTATGTAACATTTCCTTAATTTTATATATCATATACGAAGTTTTAAAGTGTAACCGAGAGTTTTCCAAAGCTTTAATTAAACTTAAAGAGTCTGTAAGAATAAGAAACTTTTGATGACTTTTAACTAATGTAATAATCTTGAGTGCCTCTAAGACTGCATAAGCCTCTGCAGTAAATATACTACAATTAGTGTCCAGAATAAAGCTTTGAGAAAATTTATTTTGAGGATTATACACTGCACTACGGACATGATTCTCACCCTTACTCCCATCAGTATAAAGTTTGTAATAATCTCTATTTTTGCTTAAAAATTCTAACATATCCTGATTGTTATTGATAGTCTCCTTAAATATAGTAACATTAATAAATAAACAATCATAAGAATGAGAATAACAAGGCCATGGAGATACAGTGTGTATTGAAGTGTACTTTTTCTTAATTTCCAGCAAGATGCGGGGCAATCTAGGAGACTGGCCACTGAGAAGATCAGCACCAGTCAGAGGAGTATTGCAGTCTATGTCACAAGGTACTATTCTTTTAATTATATCTTGATATTTGATGCTAACAGCTTCACACTATGTCTTTCTGCAAGTAGTAACCTTCTCAATACCAGAGGCATGGTGTTTGTTTCAACCTCCATTGCCCTTATGGGTGTTGAGCACATAGCTCCTGAAATGATTCTCAATGCCTTATTCTGAATGATATCTAATCTATTTACATACCTACTGTCTAAGTAAGCTAAACAACTATAGTCAAAATGACTTCTAACTATGGATTTGTACAGAACTGAAAGTATCTTTGGGTCAGCCCCCCAAGATACTCCTGCAAGACATCTCATAATATTAAGGCCTTTTGCTGAATTTTGTAAGATGTATTTAATGTGCTTTTCAAAAGATAATTATTTTCAATTACTATGCCCAAAAATTTGTGATGTTCTACTAGAGGAATTACTTCATCATTAAATATAATAGAGCTTGAAGGAAAGTCCTTACTGAAAATCATGGCACTACTTTTAGCTGGATTAATTTGTAGGGATAATTTGTCATTGTAATATGAATGTAGTTCCTCGAGAGCTTGGTTAATTCTATTTATAGCTATATCAACATCATTGTTTACAGAATAAAGTACAAGGTCATCAGCAAATTGTAAAATATTTACAAAATCAGTATTTACATATTTACAAATCTCACTGGTATATAAATTATATAATAATGGGGACAAAATTGCACCTTGCATAGTGCCCTTGGATACCAATCTTGGGCCATGTAAAATATTATTATGCTTCACATATAATGTCCGATCAGTTAAAAATTCATGTACCCACTTAGCAAGTAGGCCAGGTATTCCTAAGCCAGTTAACACTCTAACTAAGATTCCAGGATGAACATTATCAAATGCTCCTTTTACATCCAAGAAAGCACATGCAACACTAGCATTACTATTTTTTGCATGTTTCAGGTCTGAAATAAGGGATAAGAAACTATCAGCACAGCTTCTACCCCGTCTGAAGCCATATTGGATATTTGGAATGATGCTGTTAGCTTCTACAAACCAATCAAGACGGAATTTCAAAATGTTCTCAAATATTTTACCTATACATGAAGACAAGGAGATGGGACGATAAGAGTCTGCACTATCTGGCGGTTTATCTGGTTTAAGGACTGGAATGACACATTGAGTTTTCCACGACTGAGGAATTATTTGTTTTGTCCATAATGCATTAAATATATCTAGTAAAATATCTTGAACTGCCGAATCTAAGTTGGTTATTAGTATGTAGGGAAAATCGTCTAGACCAGGACTAGTGTTTTTCCGTGACTGAAGGCTTGAGTGGAATTCATTTTTCGAAAAAGGCTCTAACAGAAACTTGGATTTCTCATCATTGTTATTAAGATTATAGTAAACATCAAGGTCATCTACAAGTACCGTAGTGCCTTCTGACAACTTATCTAAAAATGAAGGGATGAACTCATCACTATTTGATCGGTTATTATTTTTATGCATACCTTTAAACATTTTAATGTAGTTCCAGATAATACTTATTGGAGTGGTTCTATTGAAGTTGTCACATAGTCTTCTCCAGCCATTTTGTTTTTCTTTAGCTATAGTCCTTTTTTAATAGCATCAATCCTTTTATATTCAAGATAGCTTTCCATACTAGGATTAGCTCTATAGAACTTTAGAGCCTCATAAGAGTTGATGACACTCTGTTCACATTCAGTATTCCACCAGGGTGCTGGAGGCTTACTTTGAAAAGTTGTGGTTTTAGTAAATTTCGGTATACACTCTTGCTTAAGTGTATTAAGTCGAGAACAAAACTGGTCATAGGATTTCAAAGGATTTTCATAATCTATAGTGAAATCATTAAATATACTACTGGATAGCTCGCTAAACTTTATCCAGTCTGCTTTGTTGTATAAAAACTTGTCAATTGGTGGATTTACTTGATATCTGTCTATTGAAAGTGTAATATCAGTTATAGTTGGAAAATGGTAACTACTCATATTGTCGTCGTGTACTGACCACTTACAAAGAGGAGCAATACTAGGGCTACTTAAACTTACGTCAATAGCAGATGGGTTACAATTGGGATTGTTAAGCGTTGTAAAGTTACCTTCATTTAATATACATAGGTTACATTCTTCAATTATATCAAACAACCGCTGACCACGTGGTTTAGTGGAAACGCAGCCGAAAGCTATGTGGTGAGCATTAAAATCGCCTGCTACAAATCTAGGTTCAGGTAAATCGTTTATTAATTCTTTAATTTATTAATTCGGTTAGCACCACTTCTAGGTGGGCAATATACACATAAAATAGAAATTTTACCAGTTTCAACACTTAAAGATAACGCAATTGATTGGACATCCTCATAGAAAGCTGTTTGTAATAAATTATATTTTAAAAATGGTTTTATAAGAATAGCTACGCCTCCATGTCCATTTTGTGAATTTTTGCTATGCATATTGTATCCAGGTATGTTACATACTTGATTATCTTTAAGCCATGATTCATTTAATAGACAGATATCAATATTACGATCTTTTAGAAATTTTATTAGTAAAGGCTTTTTGTTTTTAATGCTTTGAATGTTGAAATGAGCGATTCTTAGTAATTGTGAATTGTGTGTCTGTGTATGGTCCATTATGACAAGTTTTTAAATAAAATTTCCTTAATTGATGCTGTAGTGATTGGAGAGTCATCAGCCCTATTTGCCAAGGCAAGTATAGTTCGCACGATAGCCGTCGTTAAATCATTACTGTCCAACAACTGCGCCTTTACATCGACAACAGAGGTAGCTTTGGTTGGTGCCTGTTTATTTACAGAGGAACTACTACTATGAGACTTATTTACATATGTATTCGGTTTATTTACATTATTATTATTATTTACAATTTGTTGGGGGCTCTTAAGAGGAGGAAAGTCATTTTTAGTTACAGTTGACGCATAACTAGTATAACTTATTTTACTTTTTTTGTCTAACATTTTTTGGATCTTAACTGGACAGGTTTTTGAAATAGCCAGATGAGGGCCGCTGCAATTTACGCAGCAGAGCTCATTCTGCTTTTCACATTCCTTATAGTAGTGCTCTCCTGCACAACAACTGCAGCGCTGCTTCGCGTTGCAGATCTTGGCGGAGTGATTAAATTTAAAGCATTTAAAACATTGTTGGAGAGGAGGAATATATTCAAACACCCTGTACGAGAATAAATCATATTGAACATTATCGGGCAATGTGCTTGACAAGAATGTTATGCTCACAGTTTGTAAAGCGACTCGTTCATGACCTACTTTTTTGGTAAATCTTCTAATTGAGATTATTTCATATATTGACGACAGCTTTGTATACAAGTCCTTGTTTGAGATGTTGGTTGGCACGTATCTAATTACACCCGTTTTTTCAATATGGGCAGCGGGGATGAACGCCCGCATGCTGTTCTTCTCCAGGAAAGTGGTATTATTTATAAAATTATTAGCCGTATTAAATTGTTTAAAGACCACCACGATCTTGTTTGCATTTATTCGCCTTATTGATATCACGCCTTTGATGCCCGTTGTAAATATATGATTAAGATATATAGGGCTTTTGTTCCCCAGTCGCTCATTATTTGTCGACTCCACGAACACCTTAAATTCCGTAGATAGTGAATTCTCAGGATATAGTCTTTTATAGCTTGGTTTTATATAAGGTAGGTAAATGTTTTCCTCACCGCCGCCGCCACTTTTGTCCAAATTGTCCGGTCTGGCCCTTTTAAGGCTAGGGGTCGGGGGATCATGGCCCCCGCCCTCGTTACCTTCCATTTCTTATAACACTATATAATACACTAGTTATGTACAACCACTTTAAACGAATATTTACAACTTTTATACAAAAATTTTACAATTTTAAGAAAATTTTTCAAAATTCCGCGCCTGTTCGGTTCAAATTCCCGCCAAAGAATCCCGAAAATTATTATGACAGCTTGCAGCATTGTTGCCATAAACATTTTTTTTTGTTTCTTTTCGTCCCTCTTTGGGACAGGCAAAGTGTTGCCATAAACACTTTTATATTACCTTACCAATCTTTTTTTCCAATAACCTATGCCACGTTTTTTTAAATGCGCCGGTAGAACGCGTTTGACGCGATACAGACGCTATACGGACGCAAGCCAGATGCAGCCTAGAACAAATGACAACAAACTGCTCTGATGAAAACGCGAGGTGTGCATAGGCTCCTAAGCGTCGCATGTTCGACCAATGTGTTCTCCCAGTCATGACGTACGGGGCTGAAACTTGGACGCTCACCAAACATTTATCCACCGCATGCAAGTTACTCAGAGAGCTATGGAAAGAGCCCTATGGCCTGTTGGGTACATCTCCCTCTACGACTGGGTGAGAAACATCGAAATTCGTAGAGACATAAGAAAACTGACAAAAGAAAGTGGAAGAAGGCGGGCCAAAATTTGATCCTTATTAGCAACACTATCAAATTATGTATATTATTACAGGATTTGTTTATTTTTAAAAATCCGCAGGTTCTATTCCTGGCCAGGATTATTGTATTTTCTAAAATCCAATGATACAGTTTCAGTTTTCGTCAAAATCGGCCTCGAGACTCCTTTCAACATTTTTCTATAAGTATTCCTCATAGTCTCTATACAGTTGAAAAATTCACCCTGTATAAAAAAATCAATATTGCCTCTTTTCGGTATAATTTTATAACTCAAGAACAGGCTAACCTGTCCAAATCAAATGTTAGGCTTTGTTCGGACTGGTACCTTTAGTAGATGGTTTATGTGAAGTTTGCACAAAATCGGTCGAGCGGTATCACAATTTTTGAAACAAATGAATTCAAAAAATGGCGGATCATTTTGTTAGTAGGTAGCGATGTGGTAGCGATGCTCGTACCAGGCTATTACCATGAACGTATAGATAAAGCTGGAGACCAAACTCCGAATACCTACTTGAAGCTCAAATAATGTATCGATATCTCGCTTTCTGTGGTTTCGCTATCTCTTTCAAAGTAGGATGACCCACACTAGTAGGAAAGAGATAGCGAGACCACAGAAAGCGCAGAAGTTTTGTAGGTATTTGACTCAACCGTTTGTTTAGAGTTTTACCTTCATGGCTATTACCATTGTGCTTAGTGCGAGTTTTTTAGGGTTCCGTAGTCAACAAGGAACCCTTATAGTTTCGCCATGTCCGTCCGTCCGTCCGTCTGTCCGCAGTTTAGCTCAGAGACGCACAGTACTAGAGAGCTGTAATTTGGTGTAAATATACAGATTTGTTGTGCCGAAAAAGTGGTAAAATAAAATCTCGTAAAATATTTTTTTTTAGGGTACCTCCAGTACGTAAGTACTGGAGGTACCCTAAAAAAAAATAATAATAATAATCCTCACTTTACATGTAAATGTAAAGTGAGGATTTTTTTTTCTCGCGTACCCCTTATTGTGGGGTATCATTAAATAGGTCTTTAAAAAATAATGATAGTTTCCATTAACAATTTTTTGATAAAAAAATTAGTTTGTGAAATATTAAGCTTTAAAGTGCAAAATATTGCTCGACTCGAGTGTCCCCCCCTCTACCAGTTAAACGGTTATGTTTGGGGGTGTGAAAAAATTCACAATAGGAGTATATATGACGAAGTTTAAAAGAAAATTATCATGACTAAGTAGGCTATACAACTTTACGAGTACTAGTCGACCAACTTATAAAATGTACTTGGATATCATATTTTCTTAAAGAAAATGTATCGAAGACAACTGCAAATGTAATTTTGTCAACTTTATTTTTATAGCTTTTATAGGTATGTTTTTTGGGGATAGGTAGGTTTTAATCGTCAACTATTTTTAACTAAATTCAAAAAAAGGAGGAGGTTCTAAATTCGTCGTAATCTTTTTTCTTATGTATTTTCCCCGATTTCTCAAAGACTCTTGGACCGATTTTGAAAATTCTTCTTTTTAAAATTAAATTCGGCGAATCAGTTTAGTTAGTTCGCTTAAGTATTTTGATGGGCAACTACGGAACCCTACACTGTGCGTGGCCCGACACGCACTTGGCCGGTTTTTACGTTGACGCGATAGTAAAGTATAACCGCGTTTGGCGCTCCTATTGGCCCGCTGCAATGTCGTGAGAACTCTCAACCAATGAGAGCGTCAAACGCGGTTAAACGTTACTATCGCGTCAACGTAAAAAAACTCGCACTAAGCACACAGACCGCTAGTGATAGATAAACCTGGATTACGGCACGCAGACTAGTCAGCTTCTTTATCATCTTTGCATTCGTCGCAGCCTCTTCTTCTTTCATAATACCTAAAGTACTTTTTAACCGACGAAAACAAAGGAGGTTCTCAATTCGACATGTATTTTTTTTTTCTTCTAACGATAAGGCTAATTCAGTCTATGTAAATATTGAAAAGTGAATAGTGCGCATAAATAATGAATGTTCCCTTAAGTATCTATCTACTTCTCATCTCACTGATCATCTAGAAACGTAGCGATATTCACAAACTCCATCCATGGTTTTTTTTGGTCATTCTTCACTCTCTGGCTATATTTTATCCACAGTAATAGGTAGCTTTTGCCAGCGGCTTCAAAAAAAATAAAATAAAGAAAACAAAAATGTATCATGTTATTCCAGGATAAAAACTATCTGTCTGTATACCAAATTGTATACAAATCTGTTCTGTACTTTCTGCGTGAAAGACTAACAAACTTCCATCCAAACAAACGTTATTAATATTACCTAGTAAGAAGAGAAGTAATATATTAGGAAAATTAGATGATATTATTAGTATTTATAATTTCGTACTTATTTAAATACGTAACATTCAGGGCTGAAACTGCGTTATCCGGATGCCCGGTGCGGTTCGGTTAAATAACATTCAGCGTGCACATTATAATTTTGAAACATGTTATTTGACAATGTTGTACAACATGTTATGTTATAAAGTCTGTACACACCTTAACTGACGGACTGACGGACTACAAAATTAGAATTTTACAGTCGGCTATCTTGATACTTCTCAATTTGGTAATTGATGATTCCGAGGCGGGTAGGTAGACAGGTAGGGCAATCGGGTCAATTATGAAAGAAATTCAAACAACGGAGCGGTTTTCTTCATTCTTTAATGCATTTTTTCTCTAATTTTCTTGACAGCGATGAGCACTTTTGGTGACAATAGTTACCAGAAATTATTAAAATATGTAACAAATAACAGTTCAGATTAAAAAGAAATAAATTTTATATAGGTTTTTACTTACATCCAGTAGATCAACTTCACAATAAAAATAGATCTCTTCTATAAAATTTATATAATTTACAAAAGCGGTAATGTTAGGTAGATAAAATGATAAAACAACAACAAATAAATGCCTCTGGGAATGAAACGCAATTATATTTCTCTTTGTAGATAAATTGACAGATAGTCACTCTGCTAAGACCAATGTATTGTATAAATATCTTACGAGTACAAAGTATCTATTGGTGTTAGTCGCCAAAACTGAGAACTAGGCTGCGTTCATCTACAAGTAAGCTACTGCGTATTGGTTCGTCATTCATTAACTATATTTTGGCTAAAAAGTCAACATTTGCAAAACCATCTTTACAAATTGTCATGACACTATAAGAATTAGTCAACGATGATTCGTGCCAAAGTTTGCGACGCCGGCACGGCCGTCAGCTCGGCGACTGGACTGAGCCTCGCTAGGATATGTCGCTCATTATAATATTATGTTTAAATAGTACCTAAGTAAGGCTAAGTTATTCAAAAATGTACAAGCGTTGCAGTAAGCATTACTCATTGCCAGAAGTAACTAAAGTCGCTATCGAAAGAATCAAACGATAGATAAGTTCAAGTCAAAGAGTCAGTGTCATGCGGTAACGGCGCTATCTACTGGTCTACCTACAGGTGAGTGTCGCCGAGCCGGCAGCCGCGCGGCGCGCGCAGCCACCGCTGCTCTATCACATAATGTAATTCGTCCGAATTTGTTATCGCTCCGGCCTACTTACTCCTACGAAATGATCACTATCGACAATAAATTATTTTCACCTACAATTAAAAACAAGGTATGAAGTGTAGTAGTGCATCGAGAACCGAGACGTCCGTCGCGAATGCGAGCGCTCGGATAATTGACTGGACCGCTCGAACGAACGCCCGCTAACACTCCGCTCAAACGAACCGCGCTAAGGCAAATCCTCGATATTACAATATTTACATACAGAAACGACTCTCAAAAGATTCGAAGCGCTACTGATCCACCTCTACTTAAGAAACTGAGAGAATTGTTTGCGCTAATTATGCCGATTATCGGTAGATCCTACTTATAATTAAATGAAGAAAGCAACCGTGTGCTATTGGAATCGCGCGTGAGGCTCTGTTCAGTTGTGCGTCGCTTGTGCAGTGGCGGCGCGAGCGCACCCACCCCGCCCGGCCCGCGAGGCTGCCGACGCACGGCCTCGCGAGCGAGCAGCGGCGCCGGCAGCCGCGCGCACGCTCGGCTCGTTGACGCTGTGTTCGGTGCGTGGTGCGGCACGAATGACCCGCGCCCTCTCGCCTGTCTCCACGTGTACCCTCCCACGATCCAACTTTATAATTAAAGAGCTTCCAATATAATAATCTCTGAATCGTGATAATCAGGAACGTTTATACACTTCGTACTTAACTTCGCGATCGAATATTCCGCATCAACAATAGAGGTCTATTTCATACGCCAACAAAGCATAAAATAGTGATATCTTTACATTTCAGTCTAGTCTATATAATTATTTCCTCTTTTAATGGCAAGGTATCTCTATAAAGATTCAATAGTATCATTCTTCAATATATAACAGGTATATCTATACAATCGGAATACGTCACGTATTCGTCGATTCCTCACAGCGTCAATGATATAAAATTTAACCTAAATTATAACACAGGAGAATTAAGTATAAGATCACAAAATGAGATTCAACGGGCGGCGCGGTGTCCGCCCGGCGAAGTCGCAGCTATAATACTCGTGTCTACGCTACAACTAGCGAGCGTGCCGCGGGACGCTCGCACTAAGCCTAGTATTGCTATGTCGCGCACTAGCACAGCGTGCGGCGTCAGGGCGCGATGCCCGCGTCCGACTTGTGGAAGGCGGCGGAGCCGGCCGACAGTGTCGCGGCGGCGCTGAAGTCGTGCTCGGACTTGGGCCGCGGCAGCTGCGTCACGCCCGCCACTCCTAGCCCCGGCAGCGCCACGCCCGCCATGCGACACGACGCGGCCTGCAGCGGTTGCAGCGCCAGGCCCAGGCTGCGCTCTGACAGGCGCGCCACACTGTCGTCCGACAGGCTCACGTGCTCGGCCTCGGCCGCCAGCGCGTTCACCACGGCGTTGATAGTGTTGCCCTCGGACGTGGTGTCGTCCTCTCGGTGCGCCACCAGGTTGGGGTTCTTCCCTATCTTGTTTAGTCGTTCGGCCGCCACGCTCTCCATGGTCCGTCGCATGAGCGGGTATTGGTCGAGCACGGCGTTGAAGTGGTCCACTGATAGGGAGAACAGGTTGCAGTACGTCTCGGCGCGGACGGAGGCCACTCTACGAGCGTTCGTTAGAAGGCAGATTTCACCAAAGTAGGAACCGTCTGATAAACTAGTGGCCACCTCGCCGTTAGCCATGACGATGTCCACGATGCCTTCTTGGATGAAATACATTTTGCTCCCAATGGTTCCTTCCTTGATGATGATATCACCTGAAATCATAAAATTGGATATATTAGTATGTATTTTCTTCACAATAAAGAATAAAATTCTTTATAAAAACAATTCCAGATAATTTGATTACTTGAGAAACATTCTCATTCTCATCATTGCACAGCTGACACTCACCAGGTTGGAAGACTTCGTAACGTAATTTGGTCACAACGTCAGACACGAAGTTTGAGTCGGCGTTGGCGAAGAAGGGCACGGAGGCGACGAGCGAGCGGCAGTTGTAGTTGATGACGTCTTCCCGCAGCTTCTCACTCAGCTCACCGAGGATCAGCTCCTCGTCGAAGAACTTGCCCTGGTACCGATGCTCGAAGTACTCCGTGATCCGCTGTCGCATTTCTCGAGGCAGCTTCCGATATGCCATGTATTCTTCTACTTGTTTCACCTAGAATACGTACACAAAAAGCTTTAAAACGTGAAACAATGGAGCCTCGCGAATCACACACTCCTAATATATAAAAGCAAATATAAAATCATGCAGCTTTAAAAACCACGGACTGTTAGCGACAACTGCACTTTACAGCGAAGGACAAACTACACACCTGCAAACAACCGACTGATCAACAATACACGTTTATGGAAACCCTAACGAACAGAGTCCAGCAGTTAGTACCCATGGAAGTAAACAGTTATGAACACCCGTTAATATTTGTGAAATGAACGAAATAATGACTTTGTTATTTTGATGGGAGACACGAGTATTGGTGCAGATGATTGAATCTGTAATAACAACCAGTGAAACACTAAACAAACATTCTCTTTGTACTCACGTCTAATCTCTGAAACAGGCAATGAAGGCTTTAGTGATCGTTTTATTAGATGGGGATATTATAAAGAAACTTTAGTCAAACACATGCATGTACGATGCTGATGTAATGGCTTAACATGGAATACTTATTCAGAAGTTTTTTCTGAAACTTTGTCTATTCTATGTCCTTTAAAGTTGTCTCTGCAGGTGTTCATAACGATTTATCTCCGACAATAGGAAAGAGGTAGGAGGAACAATCCACAAAAAATGCCGATTGGTTTTATGCGAATGATGCTGTAAGAAAGTTGTAGGTATACCTTTTCTCGGTACTGTCTTCGTGAAGAGTCAAGACTCTGGATGAGGTTGGTGGCGTGACCGAGGAAGAGAGCGTAGCAGGTGGCTCCGGATATCATGGACAGCATTGTGAGCCACATGTCCGTGAGCGACTGCGGCGGGAAGCGGCCGTACCCTATGCACAGCATGTGCGACATGGCTTTGAACAGCGCCCACGAGTACTGTTCTAGCCAAAACGCCTCCTGGAAAGTTATCGTAATGCCATGTAATTTTATGCAGTTGCTACTTTATTAACAAGGGTCGCGAGTTTACTCTGCAATACGTGTTCTAAATTTATTTTTATAGATATTGTTCAACAGGTAATTTACATTCAAGCACGATCTTTCAGGCTTGCAGCCTTCAGAGACTACTGGGTGCTTTAATCCAGTTTTTATTCTGGTCAGTGTTTTAATCGTGATCATTAATGAGACCATAAAATTGACTTTTGATTATACTGACCTGCAGTTCGTTTATTGCAACCCAAGAGTTTGGTGGAAATCCTTGTAGCATAGGAACGAGGAACTGTAGACAACCGGACCAGTGTCCGATCAACAACATCATGCAGATAAGATTGAATATCCGCATGAAAACCGATGCCATGTTGAGGAACTGTAAAGAGAAGAAAATACATTAACGGGGTCAGCAACTGAGGTGATGTCGCCTCTAAAGGAAGCCGTGCGGACTGCGCGCGACAAGGACGCTCGAGTTCAAGCATCGCGATGATTCTCTACCGATGGAGTCGTAAAGAAGTGAGAAATAAAGTATGAACGCGTGAGAACGAGTCGTCGAGCGAGCATGCGTGGTGGCGGCTAGGTGCAAGTCGCGCGACCGCTGCCGCCGCGCGGTCGCGCGACCGCTTCCCTGCGCGCCTCAGCCCGCGCGGCCGCCGGCGGGACGAGGGTTGGAAACAGAAACGCCAAAGAAAGAGAGAAAGCGAAGCGAACGCAGCGGACTAAGGGACGCCGGGTGGCGCCGCCGGCAACATGCTAAGCGGGCGAACGAGCACATGCGCGCCGGCTCGTGCCGACCCTGGTTACCTTGAAGATTAGATTGCTTTTGGTGCCACCCTTCTTTTTGTTGGCAACGTCGGAGCTGAGACGTCCCCTCCGTTCCGTGCGCTTTTTTTGAAGATTCTGCAAGATCTAGAAAACAAGCGAGAAACACGAGATAGTAGGAAGAGAGCCAGGCGCGCCCGAAGCGCGGAGGGGTCGACGCGAGATGTGCGGGGCGGGGCTGGGGCGCGTGCAGGCACACACAGGATGCACTAACACCGAGACGAGCGGACGCGGGCTAGTCCCCTACGGATGCGCTAGCGCGCGGCGGGGCATGCTGCACCTGCGTGGCGAGGTCGCGCGAGCCGCCTTCCGCGTCGCCCGGCTCGTCGCGCGGCTGCGGGGCGGGGCTCATCTGCACACAACACCGTCACTGCGTTGTCGTCGCCACCACCCTCCCCGTACTCCACTTCTCACTGACTCTCCGCTTCGTTACCGATGGTTGTACGTTGTTCGACGTAACCACTACCTACTCTTTGTGTTGCCAATTCTAACTTTCTAATGTTATGCAACAGTTGCTGGTAATGATTTGTTTCATTAGCTTCTCATGAGGCGAGGTGTCATTCTCAGAATGCGAGTTGCTTTTTCCTCTAAAGGTCTACATATAATTCGGAAACTACGTGCTCACTTTCACTGAACAGGCAGGTATTTGGATCGGAAGGCGTTCGATTTCAATACTCGCGGAAGATTACTCATGGAGGTACTGTGTCACTATGACGTTTAGCAGAACGTCAGCATCAGCGCACCACCACTAGAGGCTTTGAAAAGCGGCAACATAATATGAACATTTTGGCAAATAATATGTCATGTTGGCAAGTGTGGGACGGTTCGGGTCGGCGGACACGTCGCGGGCGAGGTACGCGGCGCGGGCGCAGAAACAAGAGATAGATCAGACTTCACGAGTGAGAGCGTGCTCAGGCAGAAAGAAGCTTGCAGAGAAGCAGTAGAGAAGTGCAGAGCGGGACGTGGGGCTCACATACATTAGGGGCGGGATCAATGGTATAATACAGGATTACAACAAAACTCCATATAACGTCATTAGGATCACTACGCTAAAACAGTTAACATTATTACTCATCATTATCACAACAATTTTCATTAACATCATTTCCAGAAGTAGCCAATCTTAATAAGTAGTTCCATAGACGATCAAAAATTTAGAAAAATCTTCATTATGGCAAACAATTAATCCAATATTATAGTAAGTTTTAGTAGGTAGCGTATTTAGTCATGTCGTGTTAGTAAATGTGAGCGTAATGTATATTAGAGCAGTGTTAGTGGCAAGTAGTTAGGGGGCAACCCAGGGTATGTGGGTCAGAAGAGCATGATGGCTTACATATACTTCCTCCCATTGTGATACATATCGGACGAGCCTGGACAGCCGCAACAACCGCACCAAAGAGAGTAGTTTTGCTAACCGAAGTATCCTTAGTGCACGACCCGCGTGAAGAATTTGAAAGCTTTCACTAAAGTCCTGTCAACACAAAAACACACAATAAATGGTGATGATTAACCTAGTGATGCTCTGAAGTAACCGATCAGAGCATCGCAGCTAGCCGCTATTCCTATTGATTTTATACAGACGAAGTGTTGAAGACATGCATAATTGCAGTATTTGAAAGATTTTGTCAGCCAAAGAAAAGTGCTGAAGCATAATAAACATGTTATAATTATGTTTTGTAAATTTACAATTTTAGAGTTCAAGTGGGGAATACTGTCTATTTTATTAGTGAAAGCTGTATAGTATGTAAAGAATCAGGCTTGTAGAAATCCTTCAGTGGCTAATCTATCATATTAAGCTTCAGTACTGATGCAATTAAAAGTTATACAGAGGGCCATTGAGACTTGTCAGTGTAGATTGTTAATATTACAATTTGGTCGTGTTGTAGCTGTTATAAAGTTCAAATCAAAAGACAAATAAAAAATATATACGTATAATTACACAAAACCCAAGACATGTTATAAATATGAAATCAAAATAATCAGAAGTGGTAATTGTTACATTAGGAAGCTTTGAGACCATGCTGTACACAACTTTGAAGGTAGGAAACCAAATTTTAGGAGGTAGAAAGAAGACGACGTGCATGTGACCAATGTAGAGCTTAGAATAGGAAATACAACAGTATACACCTATGTACCAAATTATAAAGATATACAACATACACCTTCGGAACAACAGAGTGCAATTTAGTGGAAGCATTTTAGAATAGCTCGTGCAATAAATTGGAAAGTGCTCATTAAAATCTTCAAAAGTTTTTTAGAAAAGGATTAAGTATCCCATACGATCACATAGTCGGATACGTAGGTAAGGTCGCTCACACAGCGAAGAATGGAACAACCTCGAGAAATCATATGGGTTACTGATGATGACGTGCGGGTGATTGTCTGAGAGTGTCGAAATTATAATAAATAATAGAACTTCGATGAGAATGAAAGTGGTGTGCTTTAATCAAACCTTTGCATGTTCTCTTAGACCCTGATAATACAAATACTAAATTGAATACACGATGACGCACAGGTTCTCGTGGCGGTTGGGTAAAAGTTCACAATGAGAAACAAAATCAAAACAGAAACAATAACAACATATTGTGTATAAAACAAATGAACACCCAAGCTGAAACAGAATATCAACAACATAAAAGACAGTTTAAAACTATAGTAATAAGAACAACACGGCCAAATTGCAACGTACGTTTACCTGATTGAAGATCAAAAATATATAATCTAGTGGTATACTAGAGATGAGGTCAAGGAAGAACCATGTCCTCAAATAGTGCTTCGCTATTAACTTGGGATCTAATATCACTTGTTCTGCATTATCTTGCTGCATTATTCCTGGAAAGAAGAGAATAACATCATCAAATCTTTTGCTATAGAATCTAGATCAATCTGGACATTCAATGTAAATATTTGTTGCATTCGTACCTGTTCTAAAATTAACAACGATATCTATAAGAAATATGGTGTCGGAAAGACAATTAAAGGCGATCCAGCGCGTGCTGAGGTCATCGTTGAAGAAGGAGATGGCGACTGGCAGGATGATCAAGTTGGCCACGAGCAGCAGTAACATACATAGATCCCAGTAGAATCTGTGGACAAGGAAAACACAACCATTAATGATACTGGTTACGAGACAAACAATGTTGGACATATTGAAAAAGATCATTTATAATTAAACTCACGTTTAAGAGGTTAGAACGCAAAAGACTTTATTATTACCATCGAAACCAACCATGACACATGGAATTTATAATGTTCGTCCTAAAATATGTCAAAGTTACCCAATAATTTATTAGCAAACTTGCCAACTTTCATGTTACAACAGTCTACATATTATTCATAGGCACTTAAATAGTCTTCCATTGGTATCTAGACGAAGATTTTATAAGGTATCTTTTCATTACCCTTGGAAGATAGCATGATGATATTATCAACTGAAACCCTAAAAACTGTGGCTTAATTGTTATGGTACGATTGAACGGTACTACGTCATTTTTACTATTTCGCAATCAAATCAAAAATCTTCGTAGTATAAATATTGGCATAAGAGGAGACCCTTT